>JAPPVO010000031.1:37651012-37676802 GCA_030407325.1 Camellia japonica
CTCGTCCATATCTGTGTCAAAAGGGATCGGATCACCCCCCACTCCGATGCCTATAAGCATGGAGAAGTCAAAGGAGTCATCGTTATCTCTCCGTGGTAGAAAGGTGGAAGGAGTCGTGGTGTCCTACCACCTCTCCACCAAAGCAGCAAGAAGGGGCCTGCTCACAGTGAGGCGCGAGATTCCATGTAGAAGGTCCCAAAATCGGCCTGGTTGACAATATGACGAACCGCGTCGGGCAGCTCCATGTACCAACCTCGGGCGACAGTGTTCCCATACCCCCGGAAGACATGGGAATCTCCCTATTATCAACACAAATAGTTGTGAAGCAGTGTTACAAATACAGTGTTGAATGCACTCAGAATTGATGAAAATGCAGTGTGTGTGCATGTGTCAGAGTCTACACAGATATTGGGTGTGGGCGTCCTCACAGTGAACTACGGTATATGATGTATCAGTGTGTTTGAACTGTTCAGTTCAGAATGCAGTGTGTGTACATGTGTCAGAGTCTACACGAATATTGGGTGTGGGCGTCCTCACAGTGAACTACAGCATATGATGTATCAGTGTGTTTGAATTGTTCAGTTGGGAATGCAGTGTGTGTGCATGTGTCAGAGTCTACACAGATATTGGGTGTGGGCGTGCTCACAGTGAACTACAGCATATGATGTATCAGTGTGTTTGAATTGTTCAGTTGAGAATGCAGCGTGTGTACACGTGTTCAGATTCAAACAGATATCGGGTGGGGTGCTCACAGTGAATTACAGCATGTGATGTATCAGTGCGTCTGAGTTAAGCAGTTAAATAACAGAATCGACTATCGCAGTTATGTGTTCTACATTGCAGAAAATGAAATAGACAGAAAGTGTACCTCAGAAGCGCCGTAAGACAGATGTGACTCTGGCTCGCGCAAAAAAAGCTCCAGTGGCGCACCCCGCGCATAGCTCCTGAAGTGGCGGGTGCCATCGGAAGGCAATGCATGTATCGCCGGCCTGTAAGTCGCCGGATCGAATGGCCGGATGCGAAGAAGTAGGAGCTCGACCTCGGGATCCACGTCCATCTCCGGAGGAGTCCCACCACGTGGAATGTCGTCCGCCATCTCAAAAGGAGCGTGAAAATGGCCGAGAATGTGAAAAACGGGCAAGAATGCGAAAGGTCAACCCAAAAGTCAACCCCGAGAGGATGAAAAATGGGAGGAAGGTCGAGGCGTGGGAAAGGCACGAAAATCGAGGTATGACTCGGGGAAAACAAATCCCAAAAGGTGGAAACCAAGAAAAGGGCACCGAACCCAAGATTTGTTTGGTTCAAAGTGTGCGAAACGGGGAGAGTTTCGGGAATCGAACGATGGAAAAGTGTCGAAAACAAGAGAAAAACATGGATCGAAGGAAGAAAAATCACCTAGGGAGAGAGGAGGGATTTTCGAGCTAGGGTAAAGTGGAAATATAAGGTTTGGAACCTTATATTTAAAGACCCGTGGCCAAAGGACAAAACTGCCCCGACATTGCCTTTTTTGGCCGGTCGGCCAAATTGTTAGCCGATCGGCTAAATAGTTGGCCGATGAGCTTATTTCGTGGCCGATTGATGGCTGGTGGCCTTCCCTTGTGGTCGGTGAACCTCCCACACCCTTGGTTGGGTCAGTTATGTGGTTTGGGACCTTCATTACTCAAGACAGTGTAAGAAAGTATATCTTCGAAGCTCAACCGACCTTCGTGTTGACCTCGAATCGTGCCTTCCGAATGTGATGTTCAGTACGCGCAAGGTGTATCCCTTTTCGTATCCTTTTGTATCTTGCGAGATTCAATAACTGCTTTAGATGCATTGTATTACAATGTTTTGTCTCGCTTATGATAATCATACGTAGCTTGCATCGTTATGCACGTACTACATGCATTGTAGCGTACACCATTCTTGCATTATTATGCACTGTTCACTTGCATCATTATGCACGTCTATATGCGTTGTAGCACACACAACTTCCATTGTCATGCATCCTTCATTTGCATTGTCATGCACTTTCAACAACGTGCATTGTCATGCATTTCAGTTCATTTGCATTGTCATGCATTTCAACAACTTGCATTGTCATGCATTTCAGTTCATTTGCATTGTCATGCATTTCAACAACTTGCATTGTCATGCATCTTTCATTTACATTGTCATGCATCTTTCATTTGCATTGTCATGCATTTCAACAACGTGCATTATCATGCATTTCAGTTCATTTGCATTATCATGCATCTCAACAACGTGCATTGTCATGCGTCTTTCATTTGCATTGTCATGCATTTCAGTAACGTGCATTGTTGTGCATTTCAGTTCATTTGCATTGTCATGCATTTCAACAACGTGCATTGTCATGCATCTTTCATTTGCATTGTCATACACTTTCAACAACGTGCATTATCATGCATTTCAGTTCGTTTGCATTGTCATGCATCTCAACAATGTGCATTGTCATGCATCTTTCATTTGCATTGTCATGCATTTCAACAATGTGCATTGTCATGCATTTCAATTCATTTGCATTGTCATGCATTTCAACAACATGCATTGTCCTGCATCTTTCACTTACATTGTCATGCATCTTTTATTTAGATTGTCATGCATCTTCCATTTGCACTGTCATGCATTTCAATAACGTGCATTGTTGTGCATTTCAGTTCATTTGCATTGTCATGCATTTCAACAACGTGCGTTGTCATGCATCTTCCGTTTGCATTGTCATGCATTTCAACAACTCGCATTGTCATGCATCTTCCATTTGCATTATCATGCATTTCAATCTCTCACATTGTTGCATATTTCATTCGCATTGTCTTGCATTCCCAATAACTGGCATTGTTTTGTTCGATTATGTGCATTGTCTTGCACCCCTCTAACCTGCATTGTTTTGCAAACTCATCTAACTTGCATTGTTTTGCAAAATCGCGTTGTTTCGCATACCCTTAACTTGCATTGCTATGTTAGTTATTTACATTGTTATGTACATCTTTAACTCGCGTTGTTTCGCGTGTTCTGCCTGCATTGCTATGCACACTTTACTCGCGTTGTCACGCAGTTTTAAATTGCATTGTTATGCATGTTTCTAACAAAATTGTACCTGTTAAGTCCCTTTCTTTTGCAAGCATGATATTGTATGTACGGTTCATTTGAAGATGGTGAAACCAGGCACGGTATTGTATGTACGGTTCATTCAAGAGAAGCTCCGGTTCAGTTTGACTATATCCCTTCTCCACTCGCGTGTCGCATTTGGACGTTGTAGACGTCCCCGAACGCATCCGGGGGGGTTAAGTCCCGTTCCGTTCGTATTGGGTTTACTACAGTTCGGACTCAAATTGTCACGGTTCTTAATCTGAACCAAAGAGTCCAACTCTGGCAAATTGTTTTTGAGAAAAACAGATTTTTTGAAAAGAAGTGCCAAACATGGACTGCTTTGCCAGATTACAGAGTCGCCACCTAAATATTTTTAAAATGGGAAATTTAGGAAACCCTAACTCGGTGCCAAAGGCCACGTGTCCGTTATCACCAAATGCCTTGGCTCGGGAGCTTGGGTACGATCGGGGAAGGTCAGCTATGAGCACCCCCTTTCGCCTGGTCCGAAGACCGGCCTCTACTAACCGTGATATCTGATTTTGAAAACATTACATGCTCTTATTCCGGTTATTAGCCTAGAATTACTATGTTATGCGCACAGCAAGACAAGTATAGACTAGGTTGCCTAATTCGGAAATAATCATTGCATATCCGTTTTGTCTCGAAAAAAACGTGTTGGTTTTGCTACTCGCAAGTAGGCTAAAATACGGATTTCAATGAGTTATTCCAACTCAAGCAATCCAACCTCCACCCACAGGCATTCAAACAGTTATCTCATATAAGCACTTAGCCGCATGGTAAGCATACTGTCATGGCAACATTCACACGCATGCGAAGTGCTAAAGCATAAAAACTTACATCGTACTCCGTGCCAAAACAATAACCCGGTTAGCAAACATGCATGACCTAGTTCATGTTAAGTGGCTAATGCGACGCATACAGAGTGCAATTAGACAGCTCGGCTATCCTAACATGGCATGTGAAATGCGCGAGTAGCACGTATTCAAGTTAGATTTGAAATACAATGCAGTTTGTATGACGTACCGAGCCCGATGCATGTAAACAAATGCATGGATGCACGCATGCATTGCATAAGGTATGCTAATTTAAATGTGCCCTAATCTACCAACATAAGCGGGTAAATAAAAGGAAGAGAGAAATGGGGATTGGAAGACATACACCCACTCACACACACTTATTACAAATTTGCCCTCACTCGGAGGGACCGAAAAGAATATACAAATTAACTAACTACGCAAGCTAATTAAAATATTACAAATCAACTAAATTAATTAAGTAAAATAATTAATCTAATTAAACAGTAAATCGCCTCGGGATGAGGACCGGATGCAACACGCGCTCGGGACTGGTTCGGAACCGCACTGCCATGCACGGATTGCCTCTGTTTCCTCTACTCTCCTCCTCAGAAAATTACCAAAGTCCCAGGAGTGCCTCTCAGGGCACTGGGGATCACCACCGGCTGGGATAGGACACCACCGGCAGTGGGTTGAGCTCATCGGCACTGAATTTATCTATCGGTTGCAAATTGACTGCCGGTCGGCACTAAACACTGCCGGCCGGCACAAAATACCTGCAGAACCTGCAACTCACAGCAGCAGAGGGCAAAACTTGCATGGCAATGCAATTCAAGATATTTATGCACTATACACACCCCTTATCATGTTTTTGACTCAAGGGGGCATGTGTCTCGATTCCCGGACCACCAATCGCGCATTTCCATGCATGATGGCCCTAAGAACCAAGAATGCATTTTGATTTCAAATGTATGCAAACCAAGCAAACCAAAGTCCCAATCCCCATCACCAACTCAAGGGACAAGGAATGCATGTTGATACAATGCAACCTAGTCATGTTATCTATCATGCAACATGGGTAATGCAATGCATTCATGCAAGCATACAAGCAAGCATGCAAGGTAAGCATGCAAACCAAATAAAAGGTGGACTTAAATATGAATTGGGCAGCCCCTAATAGGCCCAAAATCAGTGGTCAAAGTGCCCAAAATGAAGGTTAAAATACACACACACATGCATGCAATTATGATCCAACACTTAGACACAAACATGGCAACTCTCAAGCACACTTGAAATGAGTTAAACATGGACAATTAGCATGCATATAAAACTCTGAAAATCATGCAAAACATGATGCCAAATCATGCAACAAAGCAAGCTAAACATGCAACAAATGGCCCAAGTCTTCAAAGCAATCTATGAAGCATTAAACCACACCTATGCAAGGCAATTATGGCATGCATTAATCAACCCAAAACAGATTTTTAGCATGTCAAATTAGGCCCAAAGGACCACTTAGATGGCATCTAAGAGGCTTGAAATCAAAGGCATGTATTAAGGCCAAAACATGGAGCATTCAACACATGCTTTTAAAGCATTAAAGAGGCCACTAAGGCAAGCATACAAGCACACCAAAGGGACTGAAATAGCATGCTAGGTGGTTCCAAACTACCAAAATGAGGTAAGTAATACATGTTACACATGCATACTCAAAGGCTAGCAAGCCTAAAATGCAAAGGGGCCGTATAATGCATGCCAAGATCAACCCAAATGACTATGGACAGAGCTAAAACATGGCAAAATAAGCACAAAACATTCACAAATCTAAGCCTAAAGCATGCTCAAATTAGGACTAACAACCTAAGCATGTTAAGGGACCAAAGAGGCATTACAAAGCAACTATGCAAAACATGCAAAGAGTGCTAAAACCAACTTAGAAACATGTTATATCATGGCATATAAGCATGAAAAAACAACCAAACATGCTCAACACACACTTAAGCACAAAGCTCCTTCAAGAAGCCAAATCTTGCCCTTTTCAAGGACATCAAGGAGAGGGGGTGGTCCTCTCCTTCTTGAGACTTAAGGCATCATCTTCACCACTGAAATCCCTCAAGATTTCAGTGGTGAAGAGATCCTAAACCAAAGTCTCGGATCTCTCACAAAATAGCACAAAAAGGGCCCTTTTCAAGACCTAAGGGTGGTCAAACTTGCCCAAACCACCAAACACTATTAATAAACAATAAAGAGGCTTAAAAAAACAGAACTTTTATGTGTTACTCACTAAGCACAAAAACAGTTCTAAGCTAGGTAAAAACAAGGTGCAAAAATGGGGTAAAAAGAGAGTTAGTGTCTTACCCTTGGAGCCTCTTCAACAAAGATGATGTGTTGGCTTCCTTGAGCTTCAAACCAGCCAAAACTTCAAGAATGAGCTCTGATTTTGGAGGACACCAAGGAAGGTGGAAGACTAGGTGTTTAGTGCAATAATGTGAACCAAAACACCTAGAATACCAAAAGAGAAAGAGAGAGATAGGATGTGTATCTATTCTAACCCTAAGAAACCAGAGCTTGGTCTCTCTAAAATGGCTAAAATTTTGTAACCCTAAGCCAAGAAGAGGAGTGGTCCTCTTATAGGCAAGCAAAGCTTGCAAAGCTTACAAGCTAAGCTAACTAAGAGGGTCATCCCTCCATACACGTGTATGGAGGGGAACCAAAACTATACAGCTGTCTGAAAATATCTCAAAAGCAACTGCACAATGTCCGGCCGGCAAAGAGTGTCATTTTGACAAAACTTAGTGCCGGTCGGCACAAAAGAGTGCCGGTCGGCACAATAAAGTGCCGATGGCAACACCAGCCAGCCGTGGCCTCTAGCCACAGTCGGTGGTATGTGGGGTGCCTCACAAAGCATTCGCTGCCCTTCCAAGGCAAACACAAGTGTTTGGTGCAAAACCAGACACAAGACGGTCGAGTTCGGAAGTCCTGAGGCAAGGCGCGCGAGCCGAGAACTCCGGGAACTCCAAACGAACGCAAACATGGATAATCACCGAGTGTTCCAGCGGTGACGTCCAGGTCTTGAGGATGGTCAAAAATGGGGTGTCTACAGACGTAACCCTTTCTTCACTCGTGTCACGACCCGAACCCGCCCCTATGGGTTAAGGCCATAACCGGCCAGTAATCGCGAGATTACCTACGGCCTCAAATCAAAATAGACAAAACTCATCAGAGAAAAAAGGGGCCAAACGGAAGCAATTTGAAACTTTGTCCATAGAGCCGTGCTTATATGCACATCATTACACACATATGTTAATAACTCACGACAGAAAGTACAATGACATAAAAATGTTGTACAGACAGGATCATTCAAGTCTAAGTCAGCCAAACGAAACCATACACAGACGTACTCAAACTTCGCCAACATGACAGAATAGAAAACAACGACAAAAGGCGAAGGCGGGTCTCGTGCGTGAGACACAAGGGCTGACTTCCCCAAAAATCTTTGTTGTTCCACACTGACTTCACTGAGGCTGGGTTTAGACTTCTCCGGGCTCACCTACAAACACATGAATGAGCGTGAGCGGAAGCCCAGTGAATAATATCAAATAAGAAGATACAACAATATGTAGAACAACATATCCCGAACGGCCTTGGGCCCAATTCAGACTTTCGTTTATGTCAAAACGGCCTCTGGCCCATTCATTCATGTCAATCGGCCTTCGGCCCAACCATTTATCAATCGGCCTTCGGCCCAATCATTTATCAATCGGCCTTTGGCCCAATCGTCTATCAATCGGCCTTTGCCCAATCATCTATCAATCGGCCTTTGGCCCATTCTATATGAAACGGCCTTCGGCCCATATACACTTTCGTGTCACGGCCTTCGGCCCAATACACTTTCGTGTCAAACGGCCTTCGCCCATACACATTTCTGTCAAACGGCCTTTGGCCCATACATTCGTGTCAAACGGCCTTCGGCCCAATCATTATCAATCGGCCTTTGCCCAATCGTCTATCAACGCCTTTGGCCCAATCATCTATCAATCGGCCTTTGGCTCAATCTATATCAAACGGCCTTCGGCCCATATACACTTTGTGTCAAACGGCCTTCGGCCCATATACACTTTCGTGTCAAACGGCCTTCGGCCCATGTACACTTTCGTGTCAAACGGCTTTCGCCCATTCATGTTTAACAAAACGACCTTGGGTCCATTCATGTTTAACAAAACGACCTTGGTCCATTCATGTTTAACAAAACGACCTTGGTCCATTCATGTTTAACAAAACGACCTTGGGTCCATTCATGTTTAACAAAACGACCTTGGGTCCATTCATGTTTAACAAAACGACCTTGGGTCCATTTATGTTTAACAAAACGACCTTGGTCCATTCATGTTTATCTTACATCCACAATCCCAATTAGCAATTCATAAGCTTTAAGGGAATAAACAATTGAACATTCACAAGCATTCACATATCGATATTACTCACAGTGGTCGGCATGTGGATTTGCCCTGGAGCTTGACCCTACATATCACATAACACATATGGGTCACAAATAGTTCAATCCGTTCTTTAATTCACATATTCCTCTTTAGGCTTTATTCTTATCTCTTTAATCAATCACAATGCTCAATGCATGCCTAAGAGTGTTTAGAAGTGAAGAACGGAAAAACAAAACACAGAACACAGAATGCATTTTCAAAATTCCAGAAAACAGGGTCCCCGCTCGAGCGTGGACTTCCCCGCTCGAGCGGACCCTTAGGTCTGCAAAAGTACTGGTTGCCTTCAATTCCCGCTCGAGCGCGAACTCGGCCGCTCGAGCGGACTTTCCTGCCTACATAGCTCCCGCTCGAGCGTCAACTTACCCGCTCGAGCGGGAACCAGGTCTGCAGAAAATGCTGGGAGCTCGTTTTCTCCGCTCGAGCGGCACTTCCCCGCTCGAGCGGAAGTCAAAATTCTGGAAATTCCAGGTTGTGTTCTTGAGCTTCAATTCAATTTCCCAGCTACCATTCTTGCATGCAAAGGCTCAAATCTCAAATATAATCATACTAACATGGTTCCCTTGCAAGATTATAGCATTATGAAGTTCAATTTCTTGATTTACCTACATGCATGTCCCAAAACATAACAAACTCATCACCAATATAACAAATTCATGCATTCAAGCTCATATCTTTAATTATTCAAACATGCAAGGCCATCTTGACTTCATTTCCATTTCAAAGATGCAAATGGTGCCAAAACTCAACAAAACCAAGCTTGCATGCATGATCAAACTTCAATTTTTGCTTAATTGACATGATACATGCTAGATTATGCAACTCATGGCAATTCAAAAGAAATTTTATGCATGCATGGTCATATCTCATCAAGACCAATTTAAATCATACTCTTAATCACAAAAAATACTTGAGCTCACAAGACTACATGTTCAATTCATGAATTCAAGAGTCAATGTCCTCACAATTTAAGGTAATTTCTTGAGCTAGCCTCCAAGATCACCAAGCTTTAGGACCAAAATCTCGATTTCCTTCACCCTCTCTCTCTTAGCCGACCCTCTCTCAAGTCTAAGAGTTTTTCATCAGCCAAATGAAGCTTAAAGGAGAGAAATGAGGGTGTAGTTGACCCTTAATAAGCACCCACTCAACACATTATTTTATTATAAAACAATTGGGCACTTAATTCATCAACTTAATCAATTTAATCTGACCCAAATCAATTTCCAATTAAATTTCACCGTAGGCTCTAAAAATTATGCCAATCACAATGGCGTAGTCAATTCCGGGTTCTGCGGCCGATAAGGCCCTCAATTTAATTTCCAAAGCAGATTATTCAAACAGATATTCCTACGGTGAACAGATACGAATTCAAAATCACATATTATCACATAATGGCACACAAAATCATGCTAAACACATAACCATAAACAAACTAAGGACCAATTTAGCATATTACGGAACAGGGGTATCACAGTCTTCCCCCCTTTAGGAAGTTTGGTCCTCCAAACTTAAGTTACCTTCAGTCGAAAACAATTCGGAACACTTTTCATTTAACGGTTCCAATCCCTTCTGATAGTCATTCACCTAGTCTCAATCAAGCAACGCTCTATTTTCAATCAGTCAGAGACTCACCTTTTCCACCATCCAAAGCTTGTATGGTGCCATACCGAAACTAGAGTGTGAGCTGTTGTTGTAAACAAAGTTTGTCAATGATGGATAGATCATTCCAACTCCCGAAAATCTAACGCACACATTTGGAGCATTTCTCCCAGAATCTAGAAAGTTCTTTCTGATTGTTCATCAATTCGCGGATGGAAAACAGCGCCGAATCATAATTCAGTCCCCATTGCCTCTTGAAGGCTTGTCAGAATTCAAACACATTTCAGAATTTCTGTCTAAACAATAGACACTGGGACCCCATACAAACAAGCAACCTTATTGATGTAAACAGTGGTTAGTCTACTAGCATCATGCGAAGATGTCACAGGGAGGAAACGAGCAAATTCAGTAATTCCACATACAACCCAAACGGGATTTACACCTTGAGTGCTCAAGGTAGTCCCACAATGAAATTCGTAGTCACATATCCCTATTCCCGTTCCGAAATAGAGAGAGAGATTGCAGTAGTTCTGCCAATATCCGTTATTAAACTTTGACTTGTTGATACCGAAAACATTTAGACACAATTCAACAATTTCCCTCTTCACAATAGGTCGCCAACATATTTATTTCAAACGTCAGCTAACTTTATCACAGAAGTTCGGTCTATTTCCTTGTCACAAAAGTCCAATTCGTTCTTCAATAATTCCACAATTCACAACCCGATTCGGTATTTAGTCCAGTGACTCATCACAGTCATCCAAGGTCAATCAAACGTCTTCAGGAATTTAAAGTGGATTCAGACACTGATTCCTGAGTCAACAAGATAACAACGAAACAATCGACCGTACAATGTACATAGTTCACATATCCCCATAGCACTGATTGTAAAGTGCAATAACACTGACGCAGTCCATTTATAACATAATACACGTGTTTCTCAATTCATTCAACAGTTTACAGTTTACAATTTCCAATTCAGTTCAGTATTCAATTTTCTGTCCCATCGAGTCTTTCTACTTTATCTGATAGTCGTCAAAACGGAAGGCAATTCATATACTAATCCCCATGGCGTCAAAGGTAATACTAAAACAATCAATCACATGTTAAACACAAATTACACATCCCCAAAGCCCCAATCTCAGAATATGAGGACACTGAGCAGTTATTCACAAAGCGTACTGAATTCACGCACTTATGGACAATCAGGGTTTTCAAAGTTTCTTGGATGTTTAAACATCTACAAATTACAAAAGGATGACATTCCGGACAAAACAAAAGAATAATCGTCTCGGAATCGAAGCACACCCGTTCGCGACCGTCGGTGGCCGATTCCAGATCGATTAGTCAAACCCACCCGTACGAAACCGTCGGTGGCAAAAGGTATCTCAATCAAAGGAGCTACATGGGCTTAACGTCCCCTAGCACAAAAGGATACTCTAAGAATGTCATCAAAGCAACACAACACCATTCACTATAACCTGATTTCCCCAAAATCTGATAACACTGAAGCAACCACTCTCCCTTACGAAACATGTTCTGATCAGTCAAAGACAAATGTTCAGTACTGCTCAAAATCAAATCAATCTACCGTCATCGGTTCCCATAGCGTCAAACAAACAAAATGGAACAACACTCTTTACGACACCCAATCACGGGGTTTGTACAATTCGGTTCATTTTAACACATATGTCCTCAATAGTTGGGGATTGGTTCTCAATGGTGCGTTGGTTAGGTCAACCTGTTGATAGTCCACAAAAGGTCTTTCCAATAAGTCGAGTATTCCAAACGAATTCAAGTTTTGGGTCTATCATTTTTCTGCCAAGAATAATCTGGCCATTTATTCACAAACAATTCTTAATCCCCTTCTTACAAAATCAAATTAGATAGAGGGTCTTATCGGTCGATCCAAGTAAAGGCCTTGTCAGATTAGATCGAACAAAGGTTCCATCAAATTATATCAAATGAGGGTTCCATCGGAACAATATTAGGCAAAGGTTCTACCGGATCGAGTCAGATAAAAATTTCTCAAATAGGGCACATTCGGTTCTGTAAAGCATACTCCGTTTGCTTAGGCACATGGTTGATAGTTTCACGACTGCCCTAAGTTTATCAGTTCTCAAGGTCATATCAGAATCATTCATTACAACTGTTCATATCAAAGTGTTTCAAATCATGTACAATACGGTATTGTCCACATAAGTTCAGGTATAGTTACATAAGCATGCAAGTGTTCATATCAGGAGGTACGTATCATAATCAGTATAGCAGTTCCCAAATAAGTCTTATATGCAAGAACATGGTGCACAGTAACACATTAAACAAAATTCTTCAGGTACACATAGTATAGGATTGTTACGCAAAAGTCCCAAATTAGTCACATAATCCAGTCAACTTTCTACCAATCAAAATACATGGACTCACAGTCATAGAATTCATCATTTGGGGTGCTCAACTCGGTCACACAATCACAGAGTCATAATTCCAGTGGTTTAGTCATTGAAGACGGTAACATAATAAATCACCCTGAGCATAGGTATAGATATACATGTGCATGTGCAGAGTCAATCAATATCCCAAAATGTATTTCACAAGTTTCCCAAACGGGGCATATACCTCCAATGGATACGGTCTCGATCATGTGGGTCTAACCAATCTAGATACACATGCAGCAGATATGGAAAAATATGCCAATCCGAATCAAATAATATCCCAAGCGAAGATGTACAAACGTACTAATTCAGAATCAATCAACACATAGGCATTCGTTTATAAACAATATAGATACCTAGGATAACAATCACAGTATTCTGAGTGCTTCCTGGGATGAGTGCAATTACTCCATCCTGAGTAGCAATTCCTACCACTGGTACGGATTTAGCCGAGGCAGAGGATTCATTCACATTTCGTTCAATCCGGGGATAGTTCCTTACCGTATGGTCCATTTTACCACATCTATAACGAGCCCCAGAAATCTGATAATAAACTCATCGGTGTTCTTACACTGGTGGTGGCAAAGGTTCTTGCCATAGCGGCAACTGATGCTGTTGTCTCAAGATCTCTGCCAATTCTTGTACTACTCTTTCCGGACTATCAAGTCGGGCTGTGGAAGAACCTTCCAACCCGTATGCCCTTAACTTGCCCATACTCTACACAAATTCTTATCAAACTTTGCCAAATACTGGGATGCCCAATACGAAATTAAACACAAATACACATGGGTACATTCACACATAGGCACATTGTTATATCCTCATTTCACATATCGTACGCAATTAATCACATACGTAACAGATAATTGCATACTTATCAAATATCGCATGCTGAACATTTACTAAGTAATTATATACTCAAATCATGTTTGTATTTCACATAGACACCCGTAGGCAGAATTGAATGCATATAAACACCTTTTCATGGTTCATATATTCATGTATGTGCATTATAACAAAACAAACTTGTTGTACACATTAGTGTAACAATTCATATCTCATATTCGAATCATGTGTGGTACTTCCTTCAGTGTGACATATCATGTTGGTCAAGCATATCAACATATCTCATACATAGGCCACGGTATTATCTCCCCCGGGCGAGGGCATGTGCCACGGTATTATTTCCCCCGGGCTAGGGTCATGACCATAAGCCACAGTATTATATCCCCTGGGCGAGGGCCTCCGCTAAGGATACCACAATTACATTCAAGGAGAATTTAGACAATCATTCATTTATGCCAAACATAGTATTATACTTTATACAAAGGTTCACAAGTATGCATATACTAGAGAGCATACATATCCCAAAGGTTTACCATGCAGGCAATTTGCGAATTATAGCACATAACTGTTCATATCGAAACACTTAGGCATATTCTTGATGCTTCCAAAGTTCATATCAAAATAGTTAAGAATATTATCAATGCCTCCAGATTCATATTTATCACATGAATGCATCTTAGATCTCATCTAGACACTTATTGCTCTTTTTGGACAAGTGTGTGAGTTATTAACTCGTGCTCTGATACCACTCTGTCACGACCCGAACCCGCCCCTATGGGTTAAGGCCATAACCGGCCAGTAATCGCGAGATTACCTACGGCCTCAAATCAAAACGACAAAACTCATCAGAGAAAAAAGAAACGCATCAGAGAAAAAAGGCCAAACGGAAGCAATTTGAAACTTTGTGCATATAAGCACGGCTCTATGGACAAAGTTCAAATTGCTTCCGTTTGGCCCTTTTTCTCTGATGAGTTTTGTCCGTTTTGATTTGAGGCCGTAGGTAATCTCGCGATTACTGGCCGGTTATGGCCTTAACCCATAGGGGCGGGTTCGGGTCGTGACCGAGGAAGTCAAAATTCTGGAAATTCCAGGTTGTGTTCTTGAGCTTCAATTCAATTTCCCAGCTACCATTCTTGCATGCAAAGGCTCAAATCTCAAATATAATCATACTAATATGGTTCCCTTGCAAGATTATAGCATTATGAAGTTCAATTTCTTGATTTATCTACATGCATGTCCCAAAACATAACAAACTCATCACCAATATAACAAATTCATGCATTCAAGCTCATATCTTTAATTATTCAAACATGCAAGGCCATCTCGACTTCATTTCCATTTCAAAGATGCAAATGGTGCCAAAACTCAACAAAACCAAGCTTGCATGCATGATCAAACTTCAATTTTTGCTTAATTGACATGATACATGCTAGATTATGCAACTCATGGCAATTCAAAAGAATTTTATGCATGCATGGTCATATCTCATCAAGACCAATTTAAATCATACTCTTAATCACAAAAAATACTTGAGCTCACAAGACTACATGTTCAATTCATGAATTCAAGAGTCAATGGCTTACCTAGAAGCTTATCCTCCCAATTTAAGGTAATTCCTTGAGCTAGCCTCCAAGATCACCAAGCTTTAGGACCAAATCTCGATTTCCTTCACCCTCTCTCTCTTAGCCTACCCTCTCTCAAGTCTAAGAGTTTTTCATCAGCCAAATGAAGCTTAAAGGAGAGAAATGAGGGTGTAGTTGACCCTTAATAAGCACCCACTCAACACATTATTTTATTATAAACAATTGGGCACTTAATTCATCAACTTAATCAATTTAATCTGACCCAAATCAATTTCCAATTAAATTTCACCGTAGGCTCTAAAAATTATGCCAATCACAATGGCGTAGTCAATTCCGGGTTCTGCGGCCGATAAGGCCCTCAATTTAATTTCCAAAGCAGATTATTCAAACAGATATTCCTACGATGAACAGATACGAATTCAAAAGCACATATTATCACATAATGGCACACAAAATCATGCTAAACGCATAGCCATAAACAAACTAAGGACCAATTTAGCATATTACGGAACAGGGGTATCACAACTCGCGTGCCGCGTTTGGACGTAACCTTTCTCCACTCACGTACCGTGTTTGGACGTAACCCTTCTCCACTCGCATGCCACGTTTGGACGTAACCCTTTCTCCACTTGCGTGCCGCGTTTGGACGTATCCCTTCTCCACTCGCGTGCCGCGTTTGGACGTATCCCTTCTTCACTCGCGTGCCGCGTTTGGACGTAACCTTTCTCCACTCGCATGCCGCGTTTGGACGTAATCCTTTCTCCACTCCTGTGCCGCGTTTGGATGTAACCTTTCTCCACTCACATGTCGCGTTTGGACGTAACCCTTCTCCACTTGTGTGCCGCGTTTGGACGTAACCCTTTCTCCACTCGCGTGCCGCGTTTGGACGAAATCTTTCTCCACTCGCGTGCCGTGTTTAGACGTATCCCTTCTCCACTCGTGTGCCGCGTTTGGACGTAACCATTCTCCACTCGCGTGCCGCGTTTGGACGTAACCTTTCTCCACTCGCGTGCCATGTTTGGACGTATCCCTTCTCCACTCGCGTGCCGCGTTTGGACGTAACCTTTCTCCACTCACGTGCCGCGTTTGGACGTAATCCTTTCTCCACTCGCGTGTCGCGTTTGGACGTAACCTTTCTCCACTCGCGTACCACGTTTGGACGTAACCTTTCTCCACTCACGTGCCGCGTTTGGACGTACCCCTTCTCCACTCGCGTGCCGCGTTTGGACGTAACCTTTCTCCACTCGCGTGCCGCGTTTGGACGTACCCCTTCTCCACTCGCGTGCCGCGTTTGGACGTAACCTTTCTCCACTCGCGTGCCGCGTTTGGACGTAATCCCTTCTCCACTCGCGTGCCGTTGTTTGACGTATCCCTTCTCCACTCGCGTGCCATGTTTGGATGTATCCCTTCTCCACTCGCGTGCCGCGTTTGGACGTACCCCTTTCTCCACTCACGTGCCGCGTTTGGACGTACCCGCACTGTTATGTGCATCACACTTTCTTGCGCAACCTTTCTCCACTCGCGTGCCACGTTTGGACGTACCCGCACTGTTATGTGCATCGCGCTTTCTTGCGTAACCTTTCTCCACTCGCGTGCCACGTTTGGACGTATTCGCACTGTTATGTGCATCGTTCTTTATTGCTCTCTTTTCTCTCATGCGTGTGCCACGCCGAGAGATGCTCTCCTTCCTCTCATGTGTGTGCCACACTAAGAGATGCTTTCTTTCCTCTCATGTGTGTGCCACGCTGAGAGATGCTTCCTTTCCTCTCATGCGTGTGCCACGCTGAGAGATACTCCTTTGCCTCTCTTGCATATGATACATTGAGAGATGTTGTCTTTGAGACTCCGAGTGTCCTCGGTAGTCGCCTTTAATCTTCTCCGCGTAAGGCGCAGTGAGAATTGCATAATTTTCTTACACCCTTTCTGTTGGAATGTGTAGGACTGTTATCTCTTATTCGCTTGATTAAATTGTTGCATTTGTTTTGCATGAATGCTTCATTACCCCTCTCTTTGCATGATCAGAAGTTATGAACGGCATCGTGCATGTCACTTGCATCTTGCCCCTGCCATCGGGCACATATCTTGCTATCTTGCACGCTTGTCTAAGTCTTCGGCCTTGTCAAAAATGGGTCGTCTCTGGGCTTTGACATTCACTCCCGTCACTTTGTAACTTTCGAGTTCTGTCGAAGAGGGGCAGCTGTAGACACCCCATTTTTTACCATCCTCAAGACTTGGACGTCATCATTTGAACACTCGATGATCATCCATGCTCGTGTTCGTTTTGAGTTCTCGGAGGTCTCGGCTACGCGCCTTGCCTCAAGATCTCTCAACTTGTCTGTTTTGTGCTTGGTTGTGGACCAAACACTTGTGTTTTTGCTTCTAAGGGACGAGGGTGACTTGTTTGCCATCCCCTCAACCCACCAGCCAGGGAATGATGCCATCGGCCCCTTTTTCTTGCCATCGGCCAAGAGTGTTGGCCGGTCGGCACTATATGTGGTCAGCCGGCACTTACGTTGGTCGATCGGCTATTTTTGGTGGCTGAACCCTGTTCATCTGCTTTATGTAGATATTTTGTGTCAGCTGGTGCAACTGGCATCCACAATTCACTCCCTCCATACACGTGTATGGAGGGATTTGCCCTTTGCTTAGCTTCTCTTAGAAGCTTCAGAATTTGAACTTCTATAAAGAGGAACCCCTCCTCCTTCCTCCAGGGTTCAGAAAAATTAGGTTGGGAGAGTTAGATATAGTTTTGTATCTATACTCCCTTGTTTGATCCTATTTTGTGCTCAAAAGTGTTGTTTTGTCTTACTATTGTACACAAACACACACTAGAACACCATCCTCTTGGAGCTGAGGTCCCTTGAGGTTGATTTCAGAGTTATTGGACTGGTTTTGGTTAGAGGAACCTACTGGAGCCTTGTTCTTGAAGAAGTTCTACAAGGGTGAGCAAACTTGCTTTAGATACCCCTTTCTTGTTTAAGCTTTTAACCCTTCTTGCTTATTGTTTTGAGCTCAGTTTATAACTGATAAAAGTTCTATTTTTACTTACTTTAGAACTTTGTTTAAGGTCATTTTGAGGTTTGGGGTTTCTTTCCCCCTTTTAGGCCTTGTTAGGCCTTGTTTTAGGCCATCTCTTTTGGCCCTTGCTTTTAGCTTTGCATGGCCTCTCTACCACTGAAATCCAAAGGATTTTCAGTGGTGGAGAGGTGGTTTTGGTGTCTTAAATAGGAGAGGGTCATCCCCTCTCCTTGTCATCTTCAATGCTTGCATAAATGGCTTATGTTAGCATCATGATTGCTTAGCTTGTTTTAGCTTCATTTCAGTATATATTAGTGTAGACGTCCCCGAACGCATCCCGGGGGAAAGGAGTGCGAGTCCCCCCCCGTTCTGGTTCGATATTGGGTCACTACAGTTCGAAGGACTCAAATGTCACGGTTCTTAATCTTGAACCAAAGAGTCCAAATCCGGCAAATCGTTTTGAGAAAAACAGATTTTTGAAAAGAAGTGCCAAACATGGACTGCTTTGCCAGATACAGAGTCGCCACCTAAATATTTTATTTTTGGGAAATTTAGGAAACCCCGACTCGGTGCCAAAGGCCACGTGTCCGTCATCACCAAAGTTGCCTCGGCTCGGGAACTTGGGTACGATTGGGGAAGGTCACTTCGTGAGCACCCCCGCTCGCCCGGTCAAAGACCGGCCTCTACTAACCATGATATCTATTTTTGAAAACATTGTATATTCTTATTCCAGTTATTAGCCTAGGTTACTATGTGATGCGCACAGCATACAAGTATAGACTGAGTCGCCTGAATTGGAACAAAACATTTCATGTTTGTTTGTTTGAAAATGGTTTGATGGTGCTACTCGCAAGTAGGCTAAGACGTGGATTTGCCACCCTTGGGTGGGCTTAAGAAAACATGGTTTTGCCACTATCTAGTGGGCTTAAAACAAACATTTGATGAATTGTCCCACTTCAAATAACTCAACCTCCACCCACAGGCATTCAAGGCAGTTATATCACATAAGCATATAGCCTCATGGTAAGCATGCTATTCATGGCAACACTCACACGCATGCAAGGATGCTAAAGCATAAAACTCATCGAGTACTCCAAGCCAAAAACAGAAACTGATTAGAAATCAATGCATGATCCTAGATACACAGAATTGCCTAATGCAACACATGCAAAGATGCAACTATAGCAGGCTCGGCTATTCTAAACATGGCATGCAGAATGCTACAGCTAACACGTATTCAATTTGGAATTGAAATACAAATGCAGTTTGTATGATGCGCCGAGCCCGGTGCGTGCAAAACAGATGAATGATGCAAACATGCTGTCATACTGTATGCTAATTGAAATATGCCCTATATCTAACCATCGTAAGCAAGTAAATAAAAGGGAAGAAAGACGTGGGATTGGAAGACATACATCACACTCACCCACACTTATTACAATTATGCCCTCGCACAGAGGGTCCGAATAAATAATACAGTCCGAATAAAAGAATAGTACAGTCCGAATAATATACAAATTCCTAATTAATTAACAAATTAACTAAGAAAAACTGTAAACTGGCGTGCAAGCCAGGGGTGCCTTGATTCTGATGAATGCTGCGAGACTGGGCTGCCTTGCGCGGAAATCCACTGGGATGGCCCAATTAGCCTCTGTTTTACAATGTTTTTCGAAATGCGTGCCAGACTTCGAAAAGTTGCTGATTCTTTATTTTGCTGCAACAGAGAGCAGGAAAGGGGCATAGCAATGTTTTTCACAGATATATGCATGCCTCGATCCTCGTGCCACCAATCACGCATATCGATGCATGATGGCCGAGGAGCCGATTTGCACAACTCAATATAGAATGAATGCAAGTGAATGTTACAACAAAACCTAACTCCATCATGGGTAATCCGGAGTGTCGGTGACTTGGGAATTGAGACCCGTTCCGTCGCTCAGAGTACGAAACGTGCCTCGTTTCTCGTGCCCGGGCTAACTCCTATCCCGAACACGATGCAATATGCATGATATGCATGAATGCGACTAAAATACAATCCTAGCATGCACAATGCTATGAAAATGAGATGCCTCGAAATGCGTGCACACGGGAACGCAAACCGAGGTGATGATCCTAAGGCATGAAATGGCATGGAAATGATATGCAATGAGACTAAAATGAGATGTCTCGAAACCGAGAAAATGGCATACGGAATGCAACAGGACTAAAATGAGATATGCGATGCAATATGGGCTTACACCAACATGAGAGAGCCTCAGCCATGCTCACACAGGAGGCCAATGGATGAAAATGAGATGCCTCGAAATGCGTGCACACGGGTACGCAAACCGAGGCAATCGCATACGCAATGCGATGAGACTAAAATGACATACAGAATGCAAAATGGACTTACACTAACATGAGAGAGCCTCAGCTACACTCACATAAGAGGCCGACGGATAAAAAATGAAGTGCCTTGAAATGCGTGCACACGGGCACGCAAACCGAGGCGATGGCCGTAAGGCATGAAATGACATAGAAAATGATATGCAAACATGCCAATGGAATTTCAGCACTAAAATATGGGGAAAACAGTCCCGAAAGATGGCGAAATTACACCAAATGCAAGGAATGGCCCCGAAATGCGAATTTAGGCACCCGAAATGGCCTATAGCTATGCAATGCATGCACAATATGGACATGGAATGAAAATACAGTAGCAAGACAACCCCAAGACAAGCATTTTTCAGTTATAAAAAGGGTTAAACAGCAAGCACACATAGGATTAGGCAAGAATGCAAAAATGGCCCCGCAAGAGGGGTATTGAAGCAAGTGATACATGCGATGCCCAAATAGAAAAGTACCCTTCTACCACACTGATGAGGGACTAAAAATATGAACATTTACAGTAGATGACATCCCCCAACTCAGTATGCAAACATGCTAAAAATGTCATGCAAGAACTAGGATACATAAGGCTATAACATGAGGTACCCCAAAAATTCATCAAACCAGCAAAGACCCTTAATTAAATATGTCAAGAAGATCAAAATATGACTCTTTTCAGTTCTGATGATGGCCGGAAACAGAAGCTAGATAAGCTTAAAACAGCATGCAAAAATGGGGGTCAAAGAGGGGTATAATGACAAGTATAACATGGAGACCCCCAACAAGGTTGATCCCTTCTACAATGTTGTAGAGGGACACAAAATAAGCTTACTCACAGTTCATGACATGCTCCGAAACAATTTACATATAGGCCAAACAAATCATGCAAATTTACGGTAAATATGAGAGATTATGAAGCAAGTGCATGATAGAGAGGCCAAACAGGGTTGAGCCCTTCTTCAATGTTGAAGAGGGGATCAAAATAGGCCCACTCACAGTTTACATTATGCTCGAAAATAGATCACTCATAGGCTAGAAAAAGCATGCAAAATATTGGCATATAAGATGATATTGAAACAAGTGTGCCATAGAGGGCTCAAACAGGGTTGAGCCCTTAAACAAACATGGAGAATAGCTCAAAATAGACCTATTTTCAGTTAAGGTCGGAGCCCAAAACAATAAGAAAATAGGCTTAAGAAATGAGGCAAGAAAATGCTACAAAAGAGGAAGATTGAGACTTACCCTTGTAGACAAGTTCTTGGCTGCCTTTTGATTGAAGAATGGATGCCTTCTAGCTGCTGGAAAGCCCCCCTTGCTGCTGGAATTGGAGTAGTGGTGGTGATGCTTGGTAGTAATGAAGAAATGGAGTTGGAACTTGGAGTTTGGAGCTTGAAATGAGAGAGGTTGGGAGAGGCAATGCAAGAGGCTTCAAGGGTTTTTTGTCAACCCCAAAATCAGGTTTTGGAGCTTGGTTATATAGACCAAAAGGGGGGAGAAAGGGAGGGAAAAGGTGAACCAAGCTTCCCTCCACTAGCTGTCCCCCCGGATACAGATCTTTTGGGAGAAAAAGGTGCACAGCTGTAATAACAGCAGGGGATCATGGCCGGCCAACTACTTTTGTTGCAGGTGGCCGGCCGGCCACCCTATGGCCGGCCGGCCAAGGGTCAAAATGGGCCAAATGAATTAGTGGCCGGCCACCAGGTATTGGTGTCCTCCCAAGTCTTCTCAACACAACCATGTGGTTCAAATTTGGCAACTCTAAAACAGGAGAGAGAATAGGCCAATTTAAAGAGGGGTTCAAAAGGGTCAATTAAAGTTACTGGCCGGCCATGTGTTTTTAGGATCCTCCCATATGTGTACAACACAAATATGTGGTTTTGGCTCGAAGAAAATGGCCCTAGGGTGTTCAACATTAGCCCGGAAGTGAGAAAAACGGGCGCCGGGGGGCGCCGGAGGAGCATAACTGGTCGCTGAGACAATTGCTGGCCTCCCACCCTCCAGTGATCTTCCTGGTGATAAAACAGAGGTACCTGCCAAAAATGAACAAAAACCAATGCAAAACGAATGCTCAGGGACCAAAACACGCAGTTCGGGGTCCCGAAAATAGGCTGTTAAGCACCGAAAGTGACATTCGGCCACGAAGTGGGTATCTAAGAACCCAGTGTCCCTCGAAAGGGTGTAAATGAGATACATGCCAAAAACCGGAGGAATCGGAGATGGTTGGGTGGTCCCGAACCGAGGCACACGGCCTGACGGCTCCGAAAACCGGGAACCGGGCTCCGAAATGGGTAAAATGGCCCACGGCCACAAAATGTAGCCCACGGCCACTGAGAGATGGTCTACGGGACCTCTCCCTCCCCTCAGGAAAGAAAACAGAGAAAATCGAGTCCGGTTCGCAAACCGAGGTAAGGCACAGAAGAGAGTTCGGAAGTCCGGAGGCAGGGCGCACGGCCGCGACTCTGAGACTTCTGAACGAGCACAATATGCAACATCACTGAGCGCTCAATCGGTGACGTCTGAGTCTTAAGGTCGGTCAAAAAAGGGTGTCTACAGTTGCCCCTCTTTGACAGAACTCGGAAGTCACAAGTGACGGGAGTGAATGTCAAAGCCCAGAGATGACCCATTTTTGACAAGGCCGAAGACTTAGACAATCATACAAGATGAACAGAGATATGCGCCCGCAGGCGTGCCCGCAGGCAGGGGGGGCAAAATGCAAAGCGACATGCACGGAGCCAGATGTAACTTGATGATCATGCAAGTGCAGCAGGCTGTAATGAAGCAAGTATTCGCAAATAGATGCAACAGTTTTAAGCAAGAATGCAAAGCAACAACTACATTTCATGCAGTTAGGAATGCGGAGAATTATTCAATCTCGTCGCGTTTCACACGAGAAGATACGATACCTGCGCGATTCGTCTGGTCGCACCAGCCTCAAATGAACCGTACATACAATATCGTGCCTGCAAAAGAGAGAAATTCAACAAGAACAATATGCTAACAACATATATTCAATGTATTCTTGTGGTTCCGAAAGTTTGACACACACAGTGTAGGCGAGTGAATGCAACACAACGCAAGAAAGGAACATGTGTGACAACGCACGCTCAAGCACAGAGGTATGGTACACCAAGAAATCATGCATGACAATGCAAAACGTTCATGAGAATGCAAGTTATATGCAAAACAATGCAAAATGAGCACGAATCAGGGTGCCCGTTTGTTGCGAAATAACGAGTAAGAAAACGCGCATTTCGGTGAAGGCAACTCAATCACGGCCTCGGGTTCACCTCCCGGAGAGGTTACAACATGATCAAAAAGGATACACCTTGATTTTGATGAGTAATGATGAGACACATGTCAGAAATTGCAGTTGAAGTTCCGGCGGAGCAATTTCGCGCCAGAAGGTACACTTTTCTTAAACTTTTTCAGGTCCCGGGAACTCCAATCTTCCTCAAAATTGGCAGAGAGCTAGGGGGGAGGTGGGGGACATGGCCGGCCAGGTGGCTGTTCAAGGGGAGGCTGCCGGCCACCTTCCAAAAAGCAAATGGCCGGCCAGCTAGGAAAGGTGGCCGGCCGGCCGGCCACCTGCACAAAAGTAGGGGCAATTTTGTCTTTTGCCTCATTTTCTATATATATCCTCATCCATTCAATCCGAAATCACTCCCACAGGTGCGAAATTTTCTCTCTTGCCTCCCAAACCATTTTTTCTTTCAGATCTGCACTTTATACGCGCTTTTCAGCCTTTTTTGCTAGTTGTTTTCGCGAAATCTTTCAGTTTTAAGCACTTTGAGTCGATTAAATTTTGATTTCGGGGCTTCTTTTCTCATTTTCACCACTTGAGGTAAGTTTGTCTCAATATTTGGAAGATTTTTCGGGAGTTGACTTTTGTTGACTTTTTCATTTCCCGGGAGTTGACTTTTGTTGACTTTTTCCAATTTTGGCTCATTTTTGCTCATTTTTGCTCCTTTTGCAGATTTCTTGAAATGGCGGGTGATTACCCTCATGGTGGAGGTCCTCCAGGTGCCGGAGATGATTTTGATATCATGGCACTGCCCCCGAGAGTCCGCCCTTTTATTCCCGGGAGGTACGCCCACCAGTACATAGCTTCCGCGGGCCGTTTTTCGTCGTTTCACTGAGTTCAATGACCGGGCACCCGGGGATTTACTTCTGCGAGAGCCGGAGCAGCACCTCTCTCACGAAGCACGAGAGGTATTTTACTTTATTTCCTGCATTTTTCGTGCACTGTGTAGCTTTGCCATGCTTAAACACACAGTTGTAGCTTATGATATAGTACTTTGTTTGCATTCTGAACATGTGACTTAAACGCTTGAATTGCTGAACACACGGCTCATTGACTGATTGATTGTGAACACACGGTACACATTAGTTAAGAATTGAACATACGGCTCATACACTGATTTGTCGAACGCACAGCCCGAATTTGAAGGTGAGCACACCGCACACATTGACTAAGAGTAGAACACACAGTCCCAATTCTGATTTTCTGAACACACAGTTCTAGTTAATGGTGAACACACAGCCCACACTGATTAAGAGTTGAACACGCAGCCCAAATTCTGATTTTCTGAACACGCAGTTCTAGTTAATGGTGAACACACAACCCACACTGATTTAGAGTAGAACACACAGTCCCAATTCTGATTTTTTGAACACACAGTTCTAGTTAATGGTGAACACACAGCCCACACTGATTTTCTGAACACACAGCCCAAAACACAGATTTACTGAACACGCAGCCCAGATATAAATTAAAGTGAACACGCAGCCCACTGATTAGGATTTGAACACGCAGCTCAAAACACAGATTTACTGAACACGCAGCCCAGATATAAATTAAAGTGAACACGCAGCCCATTGATTAGGATTTGAACACGCAGCTCAAAACACAGATTTACTGAACACGCAGCCCAGATATAAATTAAAGTGAACACGCAGCCCACTGATTAGGATTTGAACACGCAGCCCAAAACACAGATTTACTGAACACGCAGCCCAGATATAAATTAAAGTGAACACGCAGCCCACTGATTAGGATTTGAACACGCAGCCCAAAACACAGATTTACTGAACACGCAGCCCAGATATAAATTAAAGTGAACACGCAGCCCACTGATTAGGATTTGAACACGCAGCCCAAAACACAGATTTACTGAACACGCAGCCCAGATATAAATTAAAGTGAACACGCAGCCCACTGATTAGGATTTGAACACGCAGCAGCCAAAACACAGATTTACTGAACACGCAGCCCAGATATAAATTAAAGTGAACACGCAGCCCACTGATTAGGATTTGAACACGCAGCCCAAAACACAGATTTACTGAACACGCAGCCCAGATATAAATTAAAGTGAACACGCAGCCCATTGATTCATTTCATTTGCACACTGCTACTTCAATTCATTTGCACACAGCTTGTATTTTATTGTGTACTGAACACATGTATTCATTCTGAATGCAGGTTGGCTCTCGCGCCGTGCGAGGATATGGCTCCACTGCTGCGAGAGAGTGGTACGCCGAGCT